>APFE030476025.1:294454-343842 GCA_000404065.3 Pinus taeda | reverse complement strand
ATTATTATTAAAGAAGTTGATATAGTATTATCATTTTCATAAAGATTATAGTGTATATGTGAAATGTTAATTTTATAATCAATACATCTTTGAGTCTTATTGTTAATTTGACCTCGCTACCTTAAACAAAGTGCCATTTGTACGAGACATGTTACTTACCGAAAGAAAAAATAAATATTAAATAAAATTGGAATATTACTATTTAAGTACATTTTAACATTGAATCTATTAAGCATTTAGAAAGAGATCAAATCTCTTTAAAATAATTTTTTTTTTTTTGTTTATTTATAATTAATTTAAAGTGGTTCACCATCCTTACAGTGATCACACAAAGACCCAAAAGTTAGAGTGATATAAACATATACAAATACAATTTTTATTATTATAAAAATAATATCTCTTTAAACTTAATTATACAGATATTTTTGTCTATTTTAAATAATTATTGTTAACTTTATTAACAATAATTATTAGATGGATATTATTGACTTAATTTGCATAGAATATTGTACAATATTAGCAATATTAGTTACATATCAAAGGTTGATATTTATCTCAAATGTAGGGCATGTGATTAATAAGTCATGGTAATGATCTATATTGTTGTAACAAAGTCTATTTACAGGTTGTGAATATCCATTGTTCAAATCATGTTGCATGTTTTTTTAAAATGGATATATGTTTGACTTATATATTAATTTTTGACTCCATATTGTCAGGCCAGGCAGTAACTCCATGGGGCAGAAATTAATTGACTATATTATTCCATCAGGTAGGTCCTCATTATATACATGAGGGAGAAACTATTCAGCTCATCTCCCGATGACTATTCATATTCCTATCTATCTATTTACAACAATTCACCCAATCACAAGGATTAGGTGTCAACATTTCCCCCGTTAATCTGAAGGGATGTTGGTTAGTTCAAGCATCATTCTGAATTGTTCAAGCTTTTCCCTTCCAAGCGTTTTGGTGAAGATGTCTACAATTTGCTCATTTTTGGAACAATGACAGAGATGGATTGTTTTGGCCTCAACATGATGTCAAATCAGATGATATTTAGTATTGATGTGCTTCGTTCGATCATGGAACTTTGGGTTCTTGGCAAACTTTATTGGAGAGGTATTGTCAATCATGAGTGGAGTTGATTGTACTTGTTTTACTTGCAAATCTTCAAGAATTTTCCGTAGCCACACAATTTCTTTTGTTGCTTTAGTTGTTGCCATGTATTCTGCTTCAGTTGTGGAATCTGCTGGAACTGATTGTTTGCGTGATCTCCAAGAGACAGCTCCTGATCGAAGACTCATAGCATATCCTAAAGTAGATACTTCAATTTTTTTGTCTCCATCGAAGTATGAATCAAAGTATCCAATCAAGCTTAAGTCATCCACTTGTGTATACTTGATTCCAAAGTCTTGAGTTCCCTTCAAGTACCTTAGAACTTTTTTTGCAGCAGCTCAATGTCCCTCACAAGGCTTTTGCATAAACCTGGAGAGGATTCCAACAACAAATGAAATGTTTTGTTCGGTAGTAGTTAGGTAGTTGAGACTTCCTACAAGTTGTCTATACTTTGTTGCATCCTCAAATTCCTTTCCTTCAATAGATGTGAGCTTTAAGTTTTGTTCCATTGGAGTAGTAAGAGGATTGCACCCTGTCATGCCAAACCTGTTCAACAAATCTCCAATGTATTTCTTTTCAGAAAGAAATATGGACTTTGGATGTTGGGTTACTTCAATGCCAAGATAGTAATGAACATAGCCCAAATCAGTCATTTCAAAACTTTTCCCCAATTCCTTCTTTATGGATGCAATGTAGCTTTCATTGTTCCCTATTATTAAAAGATCATCTACATATACCACAAGATATAAAACTGTTTTGCCAACTTTCTTGACATTAAAGTTGCATCATAAAGATCAAAATGATTGAAATCGAGTTTCAGAACATGCTCAGTTAGTTTTTCATACGAAGCTCGCAGTGCTTGTTTGAGGCCATACAAGGATTTCACAAGTTTGCATGCTTTATGTTCATGTCCTTTCACAACAAATCCTTCAGGATGGGACATAAAAAAATATTCTTTTAAATCTCCATTCAAGAAGCAGTTTTTACATCCATTTGATGGACTTTCCAACCGTTCTAAGCTGCTAGTGCAAAGAGTGTCTGGATGGTAGCCCATTTTGCTGTGGAGGCAAATGTCTCCTCATAATCGACCCCTTCCTTCTATGCAAAACCTTTTGCCACAAGCCTAGCTTTTTGCTTGTGAAGTGAGCCATCAGCTTTATACTTGTTCTTGTAGACCCACTTGCAGTCAATTGGTTTGGTTCCTAATGGAGGATCAACCAGCTTCTAAGTTCCATTCCTTATGAGGGCATCATACTCCTTTTGCATCGCTTCTTTCCATTCATCATGAGAAGCAGCTTTTTTGAAGGAAGTTGGTTCAAAATCTGTAGACAAGTTCAATTCACAATCATAAGACACATCCATATCAATAGGTGAATTAAAGTCATCTACATCACCTCCATTTTTCCATTTTGAATTTCTGGTTCCTGTCTTTCCAACTTCATAAGGATGAACACTTTCAAGTGTCTTTATCAGCCACCTTGGGGGACCTTTCTGAGATGGTCCAGGTTGCTCCATTGGTTGAGTTGGGACTGAATCAAGATTGAGTCTCCTAATTCTATCAATTACATCACTTAAAGCATCATCCGTTGTTAGAGTTTCATGCGAGGGAGAGTGTTCTTCAGAAGAAGATTCCACATGTTGATCTAGTATAGGAATCCCACCTTCAAAATGTGGAATCTGATTATCAAATTCTTGAAATGATTTTTCTTTTGCGAATCTATCTGAGCGATTAAGTTGCCGCTCACAACATTGTCAATTTTGGATGATTCAAGGAAAATTACATCTCTAGATACATCAAATTTCTTATTTACTTCATTATAGAGGCGATATGCTTTAGAGGTGTTTGAATACCCCAGGAAGATACACTTACGACTTCTAGCACCAAGTTTGTTTCTATGTACCTTTGGTATCTAAGCATAACAGGTGGAACCAAAGACCTTGAGATACTTTACTGAAGGAACATGTCCATACCACATTTCATATGGAGTCTTGTTTCTTATAGCATTAGATGGACATCTATTCTTTATATATGCAGCACATAGAACAGCATCAACCCAAAACATTATCTTTACATTTTTGAAAAAGAGCATGGATCGTACCATATTTAAGATTGTCCTATTCATTCTTTCAGCTACACCATTCTGTTGGGGATTATAAGGCACAGCTGTTTGATGTTTGATCCCATGTTGGCGAAGATAGTTTTCAAATTCATTTGATGTGTATTCTTTTCATTATCAGTGCGAATAGACCCAATATGAGATTGTGCACCATTTTCAATCCATTTATGAAAATTCTTGAATGTTTGAAAAGCATCAGATTTGTTCTTCGATAAATAAACCCAACACATTTTGGTGTAGTCATCAATAAATGTCATGATATAGTTATTTCCATTTGCAAAAGGAATAGGCATAAGTTTCCTATGTGCTGTTGAATGTGAATCATGAAAAGATTATTTGCTATGCTTTATGTGTCTTTTTTAATTTTAATAGCTTGCGATATATAATGAAGTAATATTTTATATTATTATAATTGATTGATACCTATACACATTTATACATTAATTTATATAATTTGTACTAATAATATTGTTTATATAATATTATATATTATATATAATAATATCATGTTATCTTTTGCCATTCTCCATAGCTATTATATATAAATCTAGTATATAAGACTCAATGAAAACCCTAGGAGATTGGTGATATAAATCCCTACTGTGCCATTAAGATGATGCATAACAGGATTCGGTTGGTCGCAACAATATGTTGTAAGTCCAGGCGAGCATGCCTTTGCACGGAACACTTAATGCCAAGGAAGTTGTCAAAACAATCTGGAGTGAATGTTGTCAATCAAAGCTTGTTATAAAAGCCATATAATGACCTAGAATTGTGGATGTGATGCCGTTTGGGTTTTTGGTGCATTAATGGTAGCACATTGGTTTATGCACGTGAAATGCCTTAGTTTGCATAGAAAACTGGCAGATGCATCACAAGTTAGATGGGTATCCTTTGAAGATTACATGAAACACACAAAGACATTGTTTTTCGATGGCAGGAAACACCCAAGAAATCTTGGGAATGCATATAATGACCTAGAATTGTGGATGTGATGCCGTTTGGGTTTTTGGTGCATTAATAGTAGCACCTTGGTTTATGCACGAAATGCCTTAGTTTGCATAGAAAACTGGCAGATACATCACAAGTTAGATGGGCATCGTTTGAAGATTACATGAAACACACAAAGACATTGTTTCTCGATGGCAGGAAACACCCAAGAAATCTTGGGAATGCAATCGACATTGTTTAAGTTAAAGGCTCATAACTGTAATGTCCATTCTCATGCCTATCAAATACTCTTTCATTCTTTTTTTTTTTTTTTTTCCTTTTAAAGCAACATACTTTATGATCCATACTATTTATAACAATTAGAATATGAGGTAAGAATTCTAGGCTAGCTAAAATATTTATAACAATTAGATTACAATATGAAGTAAGAATTCACGGGGCAACGCATTTATTTCAACGTTGAATTATAATAATAAGCGATATCCATTTTAGTCATTTGTAAGAGGTTTGCCGAGGTGTTTGGTAAATTTTCGGATTATACAGAGGTGTGGTGCTTAACATCTTTGTTTAAATATAATTTAGGGAATTGAATTTGGGTCCGAGCTTTGAGGTTATATTACAAAACTATATCCATTTTAGTCATTTATAAGAGGTTTGCCGAGGTGTTTGGTAAATTTTCTAAACGTGGAAAAATTACTTGGAAATTACGGATTATGCAGAGGTGTGGTGATTAACATCTTTGTTTAAATATAATTTGGGGAATTGAATTTGGATCCGAGCTTTGAGGCTATACTACAAAACTAGTAAGCATTGCTAAACTTTCCCATCCATAACTAAGACCTCCCAGACCTCCAAGATGGAAATTACTGATTCAATAAAAGAATCATAAAAGTGCAATGATTCGTTCAACAATTTAGCCAGGCTACCTAGATATTCCAATTAGATTATTAATAAAGTTCAAACAATATACTATTTTCCAGCTCTAACTAAAATTGCTGTCAAAATATTTCTATCACTTTTATAAATGCAATTAATGGCAGAATCGAATGCTCAATTCTACTGTAGACCATGGACACCGGAATCTGTGTGTTTCATTCGATCACAACATATAAAAACACGTATTAAAATTATATTAATTAGCCAAGCATTTCCAGACCTATAAACTTCTCCTTCAATATCGGCTTGGATAACATTATAGGGCGAGACCTTACCCAGATTTATCTCAATAAAGTCTTAAAATTGTTCTTATATTGTTCAGTAAATCGAAGGTGGCAAGAAGGATGAGGCTGTGAACATGCACTAGCATTTGAACAGCTATTGTTTATATATATATAAACTCTACAAAGCTCCAAAATTAAACATCACTCTCATATCATGGCTTCCATGGAAGCCTTTACATTTTAATTGACCTACATGATCTATGTAAGGTTTTACGATTGTTGTCCCTTTCTTTAAAATATATGAATCCCTTTCCTCGTCATTGTTTTTCCCATCCCAATACCCCGAACATAATTTCCAGAAAATCCCTTCTGGATGTGCAAAAGCTTCACCATGGACCATCTCCTAGTCTCTTAGTCATCTGTTTACACTATTTATTCTCTTAAACATCAATCTCTTTAAACGTTGTTATAAGCCTAAGACACCATTAATATTATTAGTAATATATATTGCCTATATATTTGAAGCAGTAAGCAGTAAATTCTGCGCTATCGATATATCTAACCACATGAATCAGGACGAAATCGCCGCATAGATACTTTCTTGAGCCGTGGATTTTGTTCCACGTGTCTACGTGAAACGACCTTCCCTCAATCTAAGCGGAGGACTCTGTGTGAAATGGACATACAGAATATACTTGCACATGACTACGATTTGTTGTAAATATTCGTGTTATTTTTCTGGGTAAAAGGGCATTGCCTTACAACCACGTTAGTTTATGCTTTTTTTTTGGTAGGTGTGGAGACAATTGTTTAGAATGTGTTGTTTTACCATATTTTTGTTTGTTGTTTTACCATATTTTTGTTTAGAGAGGTGAAGTGTCTTGGAATATGAATAGTGTTAATTCGTTTTATTTGTTTTCATCAAACTGGATTCAATTTTCTAATGCAAGTTATTTTGAGGTTTTTGACCTTACAAAATTGAACACGGATTAAATGTTGTAAACTTCTGGCAAATGAAGGCATTTCCTTGAGAAATTAAATAAAAAAAAATTACAAAGGAAAGGTGGAGAATCATCCATCTTCCCATTTCACATTAAGTTATCAAAGTAATTTTTGGTTTGTGATTATGTTATTTTTATGTTCTGAACTTGAATTACAATGATTCATTCTAAGTGCACGGTGATTATTTATTTAAATATTTTCTAGATTTCAGCATTGGCTGAGAGCCGTTCATGGGCACTGCCACTTCGACCATGACCCCTGAATACTATTTTCTTTTCTTATAAAACAAGATGGGCTGCGGCGCAGCTAGTCCCTGCCCTGTCAATACTCTTGCAGCTTTGAGCTTGGAGCAGTTATTTCTAGCAACCCAGCCAGACAGCAAGCCAACCAACCATTGTTTCTGAAGTGTGGAAGGCTCGGCAAGCCATTCGGTGATTACTAAGAATAGTTCAGCAGCAAGCCAGGGCCATTCGGTGAAAACTTCACAGCGCAGCTAAAAGGGATTACTAAGAATAGTTCAGCAGCAAGCGAGGGAAGCCACGCCTGAGAGTTGCAGGCAGAGCCCCATAACTAAAAAAAAATTGCAGATTTTCGTACTTTAGTGTCAAGTAAATCATATATGGCCAGCCCATGGACCTTGGAGGCAGTTGCAGAAGCTTTTTGTTCCCCAGAAAGCCAAAATGACACTATACAAGTAGATCTATATAAAACTATTTGTGTTTATGTGGGATATACAGAGAAAGTGCGAGTAGATGAGATTGTCATAAAACTATTTGTGTTTATGTGGGATATACAGAGAAAGTGGGAGTAGTAGCGCTGGCGCTTTCCTGATGCTTGCAGAGAAGAATTGTGAAAGTCCAACATTTCTCCCATACTGCAATTCACGACGGTAAATGTTGCTGCAACGTCCATGGAATTCTTGAGTGAAGGTGCAAGGGGTTTCTGCTGCCGCAACAACATCTTAGCCTGGTGCTTCTGCTGCCTACCAAGAAATTGTGTGGAATCATTGATGATCGTTGATGATCGCGTGGAGTTGTGGAATATTATTATCTAGATTTATTGTAGCCATGAAGAACTTGCTGGGAAACTCGCCAGCAAGGACGAGAGAGACGGGGTGCTAAGACATTGATATCAATTGATAACAATAATTTATCCGAGAGAGTGCACAAGATTCAACAATGTTGGGGAGAACTCATTCCTCGATTCTATGGGCTCGCGTACATCCTCAGTGTCTATGGACATCAAAGCATGGGTGTGTTCCAAGTTCCAACAGCCTGATGTATCCACAGATATAATATTTATTGAGGTTATAAGGGCAGTGCTTCTGAGTAGGTGGTATTGCTGAGCGCCTCGTCTACCTAATTTTCCATACCAGTGATTGGTGCTGAGTTATTCTGGTACAACGACATCTTCAATATATAGTGCATGGGTTAGAATGATTGTTCGAGTCCCTGTGGAGCTAATTTGAGAGAAATCTGACAATGGACATAACCTGATCACGAAAAGGTACAACAGATGCTAGTTTTAGAATTTTAAATAATGCACAGTTGGAGTCTGGCCGGAATGCGTGAGAGTCGTTAATTGATTATTTTAACCATGGAAAATTGTGAGTATCCAAGTTGAATATCTAAGTATCTGATAAGCCCAAGAAAGCCAAAATGACACTATACAAGTAGATCTATATAAAACTATTTGTGTTTATGTGGGATATACAGAGAAAGTGCGAGTAGATGAGATTGTCATAAAACTATTTGTGTTTATGTGGGATATACAGAGAAAGTGCGAGTAGTAGCGTCGGCGCTTTCCTGATGCTTGCAGAGTAGAATTGTGAAAGTCCAGCATTTCTCCCATACTGCAATTCACGACGGCAAATGTTGCTGCAACGTTCATGGAATTCTTACGTGAAGGTGCAAGGGGTTTCTGCTGCCGCAGTGACATCTTAGCCTGGTGCTTCTGCTGCCTAGAAAGAAATTGTGTGGAATCATTGATGATCATTGATGATCGCGTGGAGTTGTGGAATATTATTATCTAGATTTATTGTAGCCATGAAGAACTTGCTGGGAAACTCGCCAGCAAGGACGAGAGAGACGGGGTGCTAAGACATTGATATCAATTGATAACAATAATTTATCTGAGAGAGTGCACAAGATTCAACAATGTTGGCGAGAACTCATTCCTCGATTTTATGGGCTCGTGTACATCCTCAGCTTCTATGGACATCAAAGCATGGGTGTGTTCCAAGTTCCAATAGCCTGATGTATCCACAGATATAATATTTATTGAGGTTATAAGGGCGGTGCTTCTGAGTAGGCGGTATTGCTGAGTGCCTCGTCTACCTAATTTTCCATACTAGTGATTGGTGCTGAGTTATTCTGGTACAACGACATCTTCAATATATAGTGCATGGGTTAGAATGATTGTTCGAGTCTCTGTGGAGCTAATTTGAGAGAAATCTGACAATGGACATAACCTAATCACGAAAAGGTACAACAGATGCTAGTTTTAGAATTTTAAATAATGCACAGTTGGAGTCTGGCCGGAATGCGTGAGAGTCATTAATTGATTATTTTAACCATGGACAATGGCAGAGTGACTGTAATGCGCGAAAGTTGTTCAAAGTATGGTGTTAAATTTCGAATATCTATGATAAGTAAGGCCTAGAGACATACCGTTGGCAGATAGTGCAGCGTGCACCTAGTCTACTTTTTAGAATACATGGGAAATTTCTAGCCACTTGTTAGTCTACCATTGTTAGGCCACGTATCTCTCATGCTCAACACAAACCTGCATGCATACCAAATGCCTTATTCTGGCATAAATAAATTATTTTGTAGCGGGCGGTGGAACGAAGGTTAGCTGGTTAGCTTGGCTGCCAACGACGTCCATTAACTGTTGGCTCCAATGTCCATTACCAGCTAGCTCCCGACTGTAAAAACCTATCTAATGGAGAAATGCCTTATCGATACTGCAATTATTACTTCCCCCAAAAATGGATGGAAGACGAAGCGGCCACCGCCATAGGTAGATTTGCTGCAGTTACATCTTAGTTTTTTCTGTGTCTGTGTGCTGCAGGTAAAATTCCCAACCCCAGATTTAATTTTCCCCATTGTTTGTCCTGGCAATGCTGGCCAATTATGTTATTGTCTTTTTGTTTGTTAAGTTTTCTGAATTAATGCAATCCAAGGTAAAAACATAGTCGCCGGTGGGTGGCTTATAAGACAGATGATGGTGAACTGCGACTGTGGGTTCAACTGATCTTCCTCCTTCTCGGATGGCAGAACTACCAGCGGGGGTTTCATTGTCATGGAAGACAGATCTGTTCTTGAAATTTTGGAAGACAGGTATGGACATAGACACGCTAACCAGTCAATTTGGGAGAAATGGGTACGGTGTAAATTTACAAATAAATGATATCTATAACATGCCCACAAATTACAATACTTGAATCTTCTAAATGGAATTCTTCTTTTTTGCAGATAAGGTATTAACTGCACGTTTGAGGGTGAGAAGAAAGTGGGAATAGTCACTAGTAGGACGAACAGGCAGCGGCAAAACGACTCTTATTTCAGCCTTATTTTGACTGCTTGAACCAGCTGGAGGAAGAATTATGTTCAATGACCTAGACATTTGCAATATAGGTCTTCATGATCTGAGATCAAAACTTAGTATCATTCCTCAAAGAAGCAATTTGGATCCACTAGACTTGTATTCAGATCATGAAATTTGGGAGGTAATGTTTATAGTCTCCTAACAATTACATGTACTCATTTATCAAGTCTGGATAATCTTGCATGTTTTCAAAATCACGTATGCTTATGTAAAGGAAAAAAATGAATTTAGTTGCGATGTATACGTGGTCTCAGAACATCTGCACTCAGTGCTATTAGGGGTAAACTTGGTCTCAGAGCATCCGCACTCATGTCTATTTGGGGTAAACTTGGTCTCAAATCATCTGCACTCATTTCTATAAGCATTTCTAACTTTTGTAAAAGCAGGCCTTACAAAAGTGTCAAATGGGCAAGTTGTTCGAAGATTTACCAAACCAACTCGATTCTTCAGGTCAGACATCTTTCTCTGTTCTTTGAGTTCATTCACTGTAGTATGTTCATAAATCCAGTGAGAATAGATAGAGATAAAGGAATAAGGTTCGTTTGTAAACAAAAATTCTTTAGCCAAAATACACGTCTAGTTTAACTACATATACTAATTCCAGTAAGCTCTGGCTAGTAAAATCTCGAGCTTTGGGATGGAATAGTGTTTGGGTAGTCTCCATGCCCATGATGCATTTATCTGTTTTTTGTTTTAACAGTGAGTGACGAAGGAGCGAATTGGGGTGCTGGTCAAAGGCAACTCTTGTGCTTAGGTTGTGTTCTCCTCAGGCGCAACGGAATTTTGGTTCTGGACGAAGCAACTGCTTCCATCGACTCTATCACAGATCCACTTCTTCATAATGTCATCAGACACATTTTCCAACTGCACAGTAATAACAAGAAAAATGAAGAGATGGAATTTATTTTGATTCAGTCATGCTGTAGTATGTCATCTGAATTGCACAAACAAGCAGCATTTTCTGCACTTTAGCAGGGTACAGAAATTATAATATAATTTACCTTATGGACATGAGATTTCTGAACGTCCACGCGCTTTAACAGCAAGATTCCATGCGTGAATGAATGGCAGTCGGCGTTCAATCACCAACGCAGATGGCTAATTAAAACAACCGGCGCTGCCCGCAGAACACGCCACCGCAGGCTTACCTTTGAACGGCAGGTATATCTAACCCTGCTTCTCCTCCTGCACGCCTTCCTTTTGTTTTTCTTTTACTTTGCAGCGTGCTCTGATTACATTTTTAGTTACAGTTAATGTTTGTCACGGCAACAAAACCTGCAACAACGAATTCATCGTCATGCAACAACGAATTCATCATCATGCAAAAATTAATCATGCAAAAATTAAGGCAAAAAATTGCAGTTGAAAAGCTCCGATAGAGGGATCAATTCCTGACTACAGAGAGTGATATGTTGGAGGTATGCATTTTTTTTACCATATTTTGGTTCTTGATCAGGAAGACCACTAGGTTGTAAGTCATGTCGCAGAAACTGAATATCTTTTTTAACCATATTCCAGACAGACAATGCTAATCAGAAGAGGGGAAGAATTCGACTAAGCTTAGCCTTGCTTGGCATTACCTTCTAATCCACCTGCTTGGGAATAAAATGCAACTCATTTTAAGGAAGCAACTAAAGTCAGTTGCTTTCGTGCAAATTGACACGGCATTGCAACGATGGTTTGACACGCCAGGGCAATTTCGACACGGCAAGGATTGTTTGCCGTGGGCAGCAGCCATGGTTTAGCAGAGATGATACGCCATAAGTATTTCTAACATTAAATGTTAGGAGATTAATGCTAAGGGAAACATAGCATTAGTTCATGAAGCTGTGAAATGGTCCTAATCACTTGTACTTTTCCCAATTTTACCCTAACTTTTCAGCTTGTATACCTCGTTTTGAGGCCAAATAAGATGAACATGTTTTTGATTGGTTAAAAGCATAAACAAATAAAAAATATGGTATTGGTTTTAGTGTCATTCCAAGGAACTTTGTTTTAAGTTTAAATAGTTTTATTGATTCTCGCGTCGAACTAATGCTAACTACGCAAATCGATTACTATAGTCCCTGCAGCTTGAAGGGGCAGGGACTAAAAAGACCAATTTAACTTTCGAGAAACTGATTCATCGATGATGATGTTGTTGCGATTTAGACCTAAGAGTTTAAGGGTTAAAAATTCTATTATTATTATTATTATTATTATTATTATTATTATATTTAATTTTTAAAAATATAAAATATAGGATCTTTAAACCAAAAAACTTAAATCAAAATAGTGTTAAAGTAAAAGCAGTTACATTATTACCAAGTTTATTTTATTATTTTCATATTCCCTTCTAGCCATTTTCGGTAGATATAATTCATAAAGAGACCTGCCACAACGCTATTTCTTCTTTCTGCAGATATGATTCATACAAAAGACTGCCACAGTGCTTCTTCTGCTTTTTCCACACACTTAGGTTTCGTGTAGATATAATTCGTATAGAGACATTAGAATTAAGAAACAAACTAATGCCTATTGAAAATAACTATAACCATATTTCAAAAAATAACCAGAGAGAGGAACTTATTTCAGGAAGCTAATTAGAAGAACTATTACTAAGTGAACTCTATCATTTGCAGGTTTACATGAACACCAGCTCAACGGATATCGATTAAAATTAAGTTGATATGTGTTAAATTTGATTCAAATTATTTTATTTAAAAGACATATATATGTGAATTTTTGTTTTAGAAAATATATATACATCATTTTTTGCTGTCAATTCTTTAACCTACTTTGAATTGCAAATTTGTTTTTTCCGGTTTTAGAGTTTAACTTTTTTTTTTAATCTAAGCAAACAATCGACACTATCTGTTTGTAGGTTTATAGGAGCTGAGTTTTTCCCTATTATTTCCTTTTTCTAATGTAGTATGTCTTTTTTTTTCAACATTATATATTTCTCATTATGTCTATAAAATAATATAATCTATTTGCATTAAATAAAGTTAATGGAAATTTAAATTTTAATTGGATTAGAAGATTATTTACACCCATAAATCTAATGAAAGAATCATTCCAAAGATCAAAGATCACAACTGGAGTCTTTTCTGATGAAAAAATCATCCCAAAGATCACAACTGGAGCGAACACTCCATAGCCTTGAATTGTCTTTCCACCAAAATAAAAGTACCGCTTTCTGCAAGCAAAAAAAAAAGAAAAAAAGAAAAAACAAACAGCTAGTCATTCCAATTGAAAAGCACATGCCACTCCCAAAAACAACCTATTTAAAATGGGTTGAGAGTATGGATTGACCACATCAGTGATATCTTTCCCATGCCCTCATTTGGTCGGTTGAACAGAACAAGCTCGATGCCTGGACCTAAGTAGAGTGGAAAGCAAGGAAGGGGATAGTCTTCATTGAATAGATCACCCCTCTCATATGTAAATATGTTTGGTCCATGGTATTATTGAAAAATAACTTGTTTGTAATTAGTTGATAGTCATTTGCATTAAAATAAAATAAAAATGGTTTAGTTATTATTAAAAATAGATTTAATAAATGGACTAATGAGAGGTAAAATTCAAACATTTACATCTGTTTTTAAATGTTTATATCTATTCTTAAATTTGATATCTTAATAAGAAAAATAAATCAGTCTTATTTCTATTTTTTAAAATTTCTAAAATTATTTTCTATTTTTGAACTTCAATGCCAAGTCTCTCAAACTTGTACCACCTATGAACCTTTATTAGTTTGTGGATTTTTAACAATTTTAATCAAACTCTTCAGAAAATGTTGAATATTTCCATTATTTTAAATTCAAAAGTATTTTGATAATGTTTGAAAATTTATTTCTAATTTTCTATTGGTTGAGCGAGTCTTGATAAATAGTTTTTCTAGGTGAGTTCTCCTTTTAGGTAAGCAAGTGGAGTGGGCATTCTCTCGGTGAGTTCTATGACACTAGCATTGACACTGATAGTATTAGAGGGACTCCTACTGCATCTTCCTCTTATTTCAGTTTAAACTTTAAGAAATTTAGTTGTGCGGGAGAACAACTATATAGAGCCCTAAACCTCTTCAGAATGAACAATATGTAGAAGAGGGGGTATGCGTGGGATAATGTGGGTACATATGCAACTTTTTTCTCAGAGACATGAAATTATTTTGGCATTAAGCATAAACTTGCTAAGTGCATTTGCGATTCAACATGTATCAATTAAATAGTTATTATCCAATACTAAATGAAGTGTCTCTGAAAGAATAGGTGTCCGGAACAAGGAACACAAAATTTGTCCCCTTGACAGACTTATATCACACACCTCCCTCCCGCATAATAGTAGGTGTTAATCAATTAATTAGTGGTTTTGTCTGATTAAAGGTTGAGGAATGATAGCTATGGGTTATGTGTATATTGGGTGCAAAATAATGGTGAGCGATTAACTATACCCACTACTATATAAATGTGGGTTTGTTTTATTTGAATTTCCCAAATACTAAGTGAATTTTTGATTTCACATTTGTCATTCAAATAGTTCTTATCCAATATTAAATGAAGTGTGTTTTTAATATGTATGAGGAACAAGTGTTGTGTAGGAGAAGGGGTGTCTGAGGCAATGAATTAGCATTCCTCTTATGCACACATCTTCCACACACATCTCCTCTGCATAAGAATACATAGTGATCAATTAACTAGCAGTTTGGAAGAAGTGTTGTACGAGAGAATGCGTGTATAGAAAAATTTATATAAACTTTCTTTCGCAATGTTCTCTACTTCTGTGTTCATTCCTACAAACTACATATTAGTCAATTAATTAGAGTTTTGGCTCATTACAGTTTTGGGCATGAAAATTTTGGTGTATGTGTATATCACGTGTGAAATAAGAGTGGTTGATTAAATGTACCCACTATTATGTTGATGTGAGTTAATTTTATTTGATCTTCCCAAATTGATCCAGGTGGATACTAGTGGCCACCCTCCTATTCCACTTGAACCCCAACCACTGTTTCTTTTAGTTTCCTTAATTGTAGCACAATTTACTATTTTTGGTATTTTTTTGGGCCCTCAACTTGAAGAACCACTTTGAGGCCCTAAATGACGTTTTTCTTGGAAGAAAAGAAAATTTGTGAAATGTCGTAGGGGTTTGTAGTCGAAAGTTGTTGTCCTTAGATAAATGTTTCTAATATGGTATTGTGTGCATCGAATGAAGATTGTATGCCATAGTTACGACCCAAAGAAGTTGGTCTATGAACTAGCCTTGATGGGGGCCACAAAAATTTGGCAATTCAACTCCTAGGGTTAGGTTCTAAGATGTTTCAGGTTTTCGCTTATTTGAAAATAATAAAAAGGCATATGATCCTCATTGTAACACGATTAAGAAGAATGTAGCTTCCACATCTCTTCTAAGAGACAAGCTACCATCACCTGAGCTAGTCTGTTTCCGTTATGTTGGAGTCAGTATTTTCATACTGCCATTAGTGAACAAAACTCCTCTTTTATATCATATTGGGGTCCTATTCTGAAATTTTTGTCATTCCACCTAGGTCCTCATTCAAAAAATTACTCACTAATGGTAGCCCTATGTCAAAAAAGCCCTACTCTCTCTCGAAAATTAATATTTGTTGGCCCACCTTCTTGTGTCTTACTGGGCATACATTGATCATCAAAGCTCATTTCATCATGTTTTGTCTCAGACAAGTCCACATGGAGTTTTCTTAGTCAAGGTCCCATTAAGTCACTAGGTTCCATTCTTTCAAGGTCCAATAATACTCCATTTCACTACCTAAAGCCAGCAAAAAAGTATGAGAGTGAGAAAAATAATATCCTTTTGTCATTTAAAGAGGCTTGGTAAACATGTGACTATATTTGCTCAAGTTCTAATTTTTATTCCAAGTATCAGTTGTATTTCGGATTCTAATTTTATTTAAAAAAACAGAGATGTAATATTTTTTCCAATTTATGTAATTTTATGCTCAGTATATGTAATAAGTTTCCATTCATGTGCTGTCAACTTACAAAAATATGTCCCAACTCCATCCAAAGTAAAATCAAATGTGAAGAGTGCCAACACTCTAGCATCATCCACTTGCAAAGGAAAGAAGTCAGAAAGAAAATTAGAAACCATTTCAAAAAGGAGAAGAGAAACATTAGAAAGTGGGTTTTCAAAGTTAATTATCAATTTCACACATGTATAAAGGCCTTCCTAGCATCTAACCCAACTCTATTTGCCTACTGTCATTGCTTGAGAAAACCCCAAAGCGCTATTCCTCATGAATTTGGGTGAAACTAGCAAAATAGAAGCAGGCATTGCGTACGTGCTGAAGGCATTGCACAGAGGCTTAAGGCACTGTGCATGGGCTTAAGGCACTGCACACGAGCTTAAGGCACTACACACACATGAAGGGCTCTTCACATCAGTCAAATTTTTCTCACATTCTCTCAAACTAGAAACAAAGGTCCCTAATCCTCAGTACAGGTTTCTAAGCCTCCTATCAAGTAAGTAAAACCTTTTTCATCCCTCCTCACACCTCTCAAATTCATCATTCAAGCTATGAAGTTTATTGCATAAAATTGGTAATTCTAAAGCCATGCAAACCTTAGCTTTTGTCCTACACCCCTAAAAACAATTCTTAAGATCCTACTCCCCTTCCCACATCACAATAAACTCCATCCCTACCACTAAGTTGCTAAATCCATATCACAAGTGCATTCTCCCTTAAACCCTAAGTCATAGGCAAGAAAATCCCTAGGTAGCCATACTACATACCTGTAATTAAATATCAAATCCTAAATTCCATACACACTTCACTCCCCTATCACTTCCCTAAATTCCCTAATCCCTTCCTCCACTCCCTAATTTTTTCCTACCCCATTTCCTCTCCTATTTCCTAATCTCTAGGGTTTCAAGCAAGAGGAAAGAAAACACATAATGGAGGAAGAAAATGACATTTTTCTTTGAAAGAAGACCATGAATAAAGAAAACCACACAAAGGAGGAAGAATCTTGAGGTTTGAACCTACCAACACGAGAGAGTTAATTTCCTCACCTATGACAGTCACTTCCTTCAAGCATCTCGGATGTTTTGATTTCTGTGTGATGGTACAAAGAGTCCAAAGCCATCCTATTTTGACTAGAGTGTTCATTTATAATCTTGAAGACAATCAAGTGACCCTTGCTGGGGTAACCTCCACCATATCTTTAAACATTATTGTTGTTGCTTCTGAAATACCTAATGTGGGTGAAAGGTCATTTAAATATCAAAACCTAGATCATCAGTTTTATGAGCAATATTTGAAGCCTTGGAATAGAAATGATAGAGAGAGATTCTTCCCTTTTAGCCACCTTCTTGGTACATATGCTCCCATGAAGAAAATCATCATGAAGTACTTCACCTATGAAGGAAGATTTTCCAGAGTTTATTCATACCATATTAGATTGCTCATGCACTTCACAAGAGTCAGAATGCTCAATATCGCTTATTATTTGTTCAGGAGCACTGAGAAAATGTCATACACAATTCCATGAAAAATGTATGAGAAACAAATGAATATTGCATGGGACACTTTCATTAACAATCATATTTTCACTGCTCCAAAAACTCCACATGCTGAAGATATGCCATCTTCATCTCATCGCATTGATCATCATTATAAAGAGATAACCCCTCTATCTCAGCCTGCTACATCTATCCCTCCATAATCTCAGCCTATTTCACCACCAACATCACCATTTCATGATCATGCAGGATCACTAAGCAGAGATGAGGTCATCAGGCCTATGAGGGGCAGATTTGAGCACATTGGCACATATTTATGAGAGAGGCCATAGGCAGGTGTTTGCCCCAGATATTGTGGGAGAGGCTTTTCCTTCTTCATCAACAAAGCAGGTACAATAAGGCAAGCCAAATATGACAGAGGTAGAGGTTCAAGCAGAGAGAAAACATGAGGAGGAGGACCTCCATGAGACAGAACAAGATTTTAAGCTTATTGATCTAAGTGAGCAGGATGACTATGAGGACATGAGCATAGTCCTCAAGGAGAAGCATTCCAATATTAGAGAATCCCAAACTAATCTTGATAGGACCATATTTGTTATTAACCTCTACAAAGAGGAGAATAAGTAGTTGAAGACAAAGCACTTCATTGATGAAGTGAAATTCATAAAAGCACAAAGAGAGGAAGGAAAAGCTAAGGCCTTACTTGATGAAGCATATGGAGAATATGATTATGAGTTGGAAGAAAAAGTGCGAAGGAAAAGGCCAAGGACCAGAGGCCTAAAAAGAGCATTGGAACCAGATTGACATAAAGAAGTTGAACTAGCTAATGAGCTTACCCTAAATGAGAAAATGGATATAACAATCAATGACAACAAGGAGCATTGGCTTGAGGGGGTTAAAAACCACCTTGAAAATATCCTATACAAGGATAAAAGAGACAATGAAATATATAGGAGGATGGAAAAGTACTATTGCCAAAGAGGACAAATAGCAGGGTCCAAGCTCAAGAAAATGAAGTCAAAGCTAGAAACCCTAAAGGTGCAAGAGGAGAAAGGAAGTTGGATATGCTTGTTGAGACATATTTCCATGCCTATCACACTTCATCAACAATTTATACACCAATTTGGAAAATATTTTGGGCACTTTTGACATTTTTGGGTTTTTTGTGCAACATTGGACAGTTTTGGCATAGGTGAACTGTCATATGTGCAGCGCCCGAGACGTTGTGCATCTTCTTGAGGCCTCCAAATGGAAAAACAAGACTACCATTGGATTCATAAGGCCAATAACATACACTTTTGACTATTGGCGCACCAAATTTAGACTATTGGATAGGGAGAAATGGCGAAAAAATCTCAAAATTCACCTTTCTGCCCTCTTTTTCAGCTAGGCACTGCACACAAAAGCAGTCTTGAGAGATTGACCTTTTGGAGGGTCAAATATTATCATTTTTTGGAACCAAGGGAATTTCTAGAAAGTAGACAAGATAATATTTCCAATGAGCTATCCTGAGCTCAATTTGGACATCAGCAACCCCATAAAAAATTTGCTAGAATTTGGCACTGTGCACATGCTTAAGGTGCTTTACATAGAGCACTAGTGCTATGCAGAGGGAAGAATTCCTTGATCCTTTTACTGTTTTGCTCCAGTTTTGTTTTTCACCTTTGGAAATCAATTTTCACTTATGTAATTGATGAAGTAAATGTAGTTATCATGTTTTTACTACTACCTAGGGTAAATACATTCAGTAAATGAACTTAATGAGGTGTAATGAATCAATTCAATTAAATTAGGGATGAGTCACTTTGACCAGCATACACTCTAGCTATCAGTTCAGTTTTGAATGGAACTACTCCTCCTCTCATGGATTTAATTCCTTGATCCTTTTACTGTTTTGCTCCAGTTTTGTTTTTCACCTTTGGAAATCAATTTTCACTTATGTAATTGATGAAGTAAATGTAGTTATCATGTTTTTACTACTACCTAGGGTAAATACATTCAGTAAATGAACTTAATGAGGTGTAATGAATCAATTCAATTAAATTAGGGATGAGTCACTTTGACCAGCATACACTCTAGCTATCAGTTCAGTTTTGAATGGAACTACTCCTCCTCTCATGGATTTGACCCCTGAGGGTGGGACGAGTTTGTTTGAGGCCTATATCATGTACTTTTTTAGTCACTCTATAGGTTGGACTCCGTTGGATGTTGTACTAGTGATTCAAACTTTGGCATGGAATACGTTGGATGAGTTGCAACTATTTTAGTGGGATTCCTATGGCATGGTATTCTGACACAGTTTCTTATTCAGTTACATGTGTGGCATGTATTTTGACATTGTTTCTTATTTTGTATTTTCGATGATCCATTTCACTTCTAAATATGTTTGATTTTCCAGGGTGATAAGAAGAATTCATCTTCTATGCTCTGTTTTGGGAAAATCATCATAATTTGTTTCATTTCTTTAGTTTAAAAAGAACTCATGATTTCCATGTTATTTTCAACACCTAATTAGTCTAAACCATTCCATCGATATACTACAAAGTGTTAAAGTACTTTCCTACCTTGCCCCATCAGATATATGCAATTCTAATTTTCTTTTTCCCTAACCTAGTTCACTCTCTGATCTAATTCACTCATCCAGTGGACCACCCCAATCAAATAAAATCAAAATCATGAGCTACTATATCTAGCCTAAAACCCTAATCCATCTAGCCCTCTTGGTTGTGATCCTTTGGAGAGAGACCTCTTCAGCTTGGTAGGGCTAGCTACCAAGTCAAAAGGTTGGTCCGTGGTTATCTCACTTAATCTCCTCCTCAGCCTTGGAGATTCGGAGGAGTGATAACAAAATGGCGTCATTGTCGGGGAATGAACAATTCATTTTACCTAGGTGTACAAAAAGCTTTCGTTGGAATTTCATCCTTTGGATGATGAGACTAAGTTTCAAATAGACTAATTCCATAATTGTAGTGTCAATATTGTCAAGATGGCTGTGAGGAGACAAATAAGATCAAATTTCACATCCTGATCTAGTTGATTCAGTCGAAGATATTTGGAGCTTGTTCAAAAAACAAAAAAGTTTACAAATTGCAAGTTCAATCAAGCCTCATTCCATTGGTAAGCTCTTGAGCATTACCTGTTAAAAGTTTCTATTGAAAGAAATTCCTTAGTAGTGAAGTTTGAAGCTTTCTTTATTCCACTCAAGCTTGAAATCTTTTACCTTACATAGTCTTTGACACTGTTAAGATTTTGGCTCCAAAAATAGATACCATGTCAAACCCTAGCCCAAACCCTCCTTCTCTTGTTGATGATCCTAAAATATTGTTAAGAAAACCTAAACTCCCTTTCCCCGAGACTGAAAGCACAAAATTGGAGAGAACCACTTCCTTGCTAGATCAGATACTGAGTATTGAGGATATTCTTTTTATATTAATTTCAATCTTTCCCTATTTCATTCAATGTCTGTGTCTTTTCTCATAGAGGTAGTGTTTGATCCCATAAATTTTCATTCATACATACCCACCTCAAAACCTTTGGTTAATTAACCTTCTTCTACATCTCACTCGTCAAAAACTTGAGCACGAGGTTTGGTCTAATTTTGAGAAACTTCAAAGCCTAGCCGATCAATTACAAATTACTGCGAAAAAAACCTATATCTAGTATCAACTTGAAAAATTATCTTCTTCCATACCCTCTATTGCACCTCTGAAAATAACCATATCTACACCTCCATCTTCATCCCATCCAACTCAACCCATTTTAATCCCCATATGCCCTCCCTGAGTAGTCATGGCAATATTTACTCCATTGCAATTACCTAGTCAGTTGGCAGCTTTACCTCAGAGCTATGGCTAGAGACTTCCTCTTGTTGATGGCAGACCAAGAATCACAACACAACAACATATTCACAAGATGGTTGATTTCATTGATTTAGAGGAGGTTGATGAAGATTATGCCAAAATGAGACTAATGGCTCAATGCTTTTCTGGAGATGTGAAAAAATGGTTCTTTGGTTTGGCAGCTCACTCCATTGATACTCCTCAGAGGCTAAATGAGTTATTCTTATCTATGTGGTAGGAAAGAAGAATCCATTGCAGATCTTGGTGAAATACAATACATTTAAAAGGAATGCTAACGATACGGTTCAGGAGTTTACTATAAGGTTCAATAAGATCTACAATTCCATTCTAGATAACATGAAACATCCACCTCATTTGGCACTTAAACATTATCTGGATGCCTTTGATATGGAGATGGCTTATCAACTAAGGGAAAGAGATCTTGGCACTCTGGAAGAAATGTAAAATAATGCAATGAGTGTGGAAGCAAACTTGATGATTAAAAAGTCTAAGTTGAAACATGAGAAACCAGAGACAAAAGTAACAATCAAAGAAGAACCCTATTCTTCCACCAATCTCAAACTAGATGCTTTGATCAGAACCATGGAGAGGATGGTTGACCGAATGATAAATTCAGATAGACAGCAGGAGCCTCAAGTCACGAATCTAAATTACAGAAACCATAAGCAACCTCAGTACAGGATAAAACAAAGAGAGTAGAAAGCTCTTGAGGCATCGACATCTCAGCAGTAAATTCAGACACCCTTGCAGCATAATTATTCTCAAGGAGAATTAGAGGATGAAATGGATCCAATTGTTGAACAAAACCACTTCTTTAGGGAACATTACCATCCCATTTTCTTGACTGAAAATGAAAAGTATGTCGAGAAGACAGACGAACCTAATGATGAAGTTACATACTGGTGAATGACTATGCATTGCAAACCCAATCAAATGATTATCAAAGAGGATGCTTGAATGCACTCAACTCTCAGCAAAAGCAATATTCCATGAGAAATAGAGATGTCTCGATCACTTACATTCAAAAAAGGACATCACAGCAGAAGAATACCCAAGCAAAGGCAATTCCTCAAGGTAATCAAAGTAAAGGAAAGGAGTTGGTACCATCTAACCAAAACAAAGTCAAATAATCATCTACAAGCAATTAAAACAAGGACCACGATAATCAGAAGAAAGATCAAACATCAAAATATCTACCCGAGAAAAGAGACATCATCCAAAAAGAGGTAGATAAATATAGCTCATTCAATTTAGAAACTGAAATTTCAATGTTGAAAGTGTCAATCCATTTTACTAAACTTGTCAAAAATAGGTATTAGAAGTCTGATATAGTTTAAAATCTCAAACTAGACCCTATGTTTAACATGGTTAATGTTGAAGATGATGAGCCTGAATTGATTTTTGGTCCAGCAATAGATGGCCAGATAGAAGATAATGAGGTTCCTCCATTTTACCTAAGTTTACAAATCCACCAGTACATTTTTCATAATTCCATGCTTGACTCCAGAGCCTCCCATAATTTAAGTCCTAAGGCCATCATGGAAAAGTTAGGACTAGATACAACTTGTGAATACCATGACTTTTATTCTTTTGATTTGGGTAAGGTCTATTGTCTTGGTCTAATAAAATATTTGGTAGTAGCCCTCCACCAAATCCCAACAAAGAATGTTTTAATGGATGTGGTGGTAGCTGATATACCACCATGGTTTGGTATGTTATTGTCAAGGTCTTGGGGAGCAAAAATAAGAGGCACACTACAATTAGACTTCTCCTATGCCACTATTTTGGTTTTCGGGGAATTGAGGAAATTGTACTGAGAAACCAAAATGAAATTCATGATAACTAGCAAGGAGAAGCTAAATAATCATCCTATAAATGATGTACATATAGATTTAAAATCATTTATTTTATATAATGATAGTGGATTGAATAATGTAGATGTTCAACTTGTGGAAATAAAAGATGTACCGGAAATTTCCAAATGTATAAGGACAATTTCAAATCAAGAAAAAGAAAATGTACCATGTTCATTTGAACAACCATTGGAAAAGGAAGAGAAAGCTCAAAATGACAATAAGAGAAGGTAATCAAAATTTTAGAACAACCTCAATAGAGAGTTTAAAATTTGACCTAAAGCAGAGTCGATAATTACAGTCCTCGGAAGAGGAGAATGGTCTTTGGACCATGAACGTTTATGGTGCTCTCGGGAAATATGGGGCATGCATTGGCATTTGGATCAGAAGTCCACATCATCAGTGAGGTGAGGTCCCTTACAATGTGAGATTATGCTCATACAAGTTAGCTTTTTATTACACTAACAATGAGGCAGAGTATAAAGCGTTGATCACGAGCTTAAAGATCTTGAAAGTATTGGATGCAAGAAGAATTTCTATGTATGGTGATTCAAAACTTGTGATTACGCAAGTTGAAAGTGAATATCAAGATCACCATCCATGGATGAGACAATATAGAAATCTTATGGCAAATTCTTTGGCTATAGTTGCAAGCAATTTCAAAATCCACATTTTATAAAATAGGAAATTTGAGATTCATGTAAAGGATCAACCCTCTATTCCTGACAACTTGCGATATTAGAAAGTATTTTGGGATGACAAGTAGGTAAATAAATTTCTACAGAGTGGAGGAGAGATCAAGAATTTCTCCATGGATGAAGTTTACGACAAGGATGATCAAGTCATCAAGGCAACCCAAGTTGATATACTACAGCTGAAGGAGAACGATATTCCAAAAGGTCTTGTAGCTTTGGAATATCATTTTGATCAAGATTATGTAGCAAGGAAGCCTACATTAGTTCCTATGGAGAAAGGTGTTGAAGGCGTGAACATTGGAACAACAAACAAACCAAAAATGATCAAGCTTTCCAAAACATTATCTCCTCAGGTAAAAGAAAAATATATTCATTTATTGTCTGAATTTTCTGATGTTTTCACATGGGATTATGTAGACTTAAAGAAGTATGACAAGAAAATAATTAAGTATACCATCCCAATTAAACTGGATCAAAAGCCCTATTCAAAAAATCTAAGAAGGATTAATCCAAGGTTCCTACCATCCATAGAGAAAGAAATTAACAGAATATTCAAGGCAGGAATCAATTTTCCCTTCAGATTTTATGATTAGATATCAAATCTAGTCCCTACAAGAAAGAAGACCAGAGAAATTAGGCTCTTCATAGCTTTC
This sequence comes from Pinus taeda, assembly GCA_000404065.3. NCBI lineage: Eukaryota > Viridiplantae > Streptophyta > Pinopsida > Pinales > Pinaceae > Pinus > Pinus taeda. The sequence goes on along the minus strand of APFE030476025.1, from coordinate 319,347 downwards.
AGAAACTTAAAAAAACTATCTCTGAAAGATAATTATCTGCTCCATAAAATGGACCATATCCTTCAGAGAGTTGTCAGCACTTCTTGGATGTCACTATAGGATGCTTATTCTAGCTACAATCAGATTTTAGTGCATCAGGGTGATGAGAACAAGAAAACTTTCACCACATCTTTGGGCACATTCAAATATGCAAAAATTCCATTCGGTCTCAAAAAGGCAGGGGCCAATTTTCAGCATGCCATGGACATAGCCATTTCCAATGAAAAAGGTGCTTCCTTGGTTGTATATTTAGATAATGTAATGATATTTTCACATTTAGATGATGAGCATTTCCATAATTTAAAAGTTGTTTTCTAGAGATGATGAGCAAGAGTTAGAAAGATCACTCAAAAGCAGGCAGGGAGAGTCAGCCTCCCAGCTTCCAAATGTGATACCAGTGGTCTCCACTACAGTCCCTTTAACACTAGTAGTAGCTTTGGCACCCAAATTCCCTTTAGCCACAATTGAAGTAGTCACAGGTACAGGACTAAGTATAGACGAATTGATAAAATCAATGGAGGAAATGAAGATCCAAGTTTTAGATTTGCAGAAGGTAAAAGATCAATTTGTTACCTTAGAACACAAATATGATATTTCAAAAATAAGTCATGCAGAAAAAGTAAGGGAGAATAGAGGGTTAACTCAACAGGTGAAATCATTAGAAAAAGACCTCAAATTTGACAAGCCCCTAGCAAACATTAGAAAGGTTCTTTGGATCAACATTACTTAGTCAATAAATGATGTTTGGCCATCAATACAAATAATTTTTGAACATATTGATTTAGTAAAGGTAGCACTAGAAGAAATTCAGAGGACAAAAGAAGAATTAGGAAGGATACCTGAGGAAGCCACCAGACTTATAAATTTTTTGAATAGCAAGAATAAATATCAGTTGGAATAAATTGGCATTGAAGAAAAAATATGGACTAGTTTGGAAGTTAACAAGGTATTGACTAAAAGATCTCTGATGCAAAATTTGGAAAGAAGATGCCAAAACATGCAGGAGGAAATTAATGTTTTTATGGTGAAATTTGGTATTTTGTAGAATAAGGGGCTACCTAGTCCTCTAGTAATCAATGATAAATTAATGAGGCATATAGATTATGTTGACAAATTGGCTTAGTATGCAGATAACTAGGCAAGTTCATGGACCAGTACATCAACACCAAAAGCACTGCCTACACGTAGAGTTCTCTAGGACAACCTAGAGAAACTTTTCTATGTTGAACATGAGTTAAAGAATTTCTTTCCAGTTCAGCCTACTTTTTTCAAGTACACCGAGACTGATGAAATCCTCAGAAAACTTCAAAGGACCAAAACACCATAGGAAAAATGGTCGACAAAAATGCTAGACATTTTGTAATTTATCCTTGTTAAAAAAGTAAATTTGCATTATTTACTACAGCTACTGATGATAAAAAACGATAAACAAGGATCAAACAGGTAAAGAGTATTAGAACAGGTCAAAGTGTATCAATGAGAAAGTGAAAATTAGAACAACCAGCACTAATTTACAAGGAAGACAGCAAGATGCCTCATCATAGGGCCTGCCTCCAGCTCATTCACAAAAATAGGGATAGCAAGCCATCAGTTTACTTTATCTTCCATCTACAAGACCATCTGTCTCTATTTCCTTGTAACTTATAGTTAGTCACCCTAGAATATATCTCTCTTTGTTATGAGATATTTTATTATAAAACTTTTGTATAAATACTCACTCATTCAGAGTAATGAGGGTTGATTCTTAGACATTTCTGTAAAACTGATTACTTTGGAATAAAGTGTTGTTGGACAAACTCTTGTATGGCTAGCTGGAGGAAGGATTAATACAAAGGACTTTTCATAGGATTCATGTGCAAAACACTAGACAAATAAGTATTCTATAACTCATGTTATTATTTTCTTGTTTAATATTTGAATTATGTTCCATATTTGAATATTAAAACGAAAAAAGTATAATTCAGAAAGTGCTTAAGTGCAATCTATTTTCAATCGTTTTTATTCTTAATGTTTTCCTCTAAAATATTATAGTCAAGGAATTCTTAATTGCTCCTGCTTCTTAGTTTATCATTTTGATCATTTAGTAAAAAACCCTTAATCGTTTTTTATTTGTGATCATCTAAATTCCCTCTTCTCAAAACATGTGGAAGGATTCTTAATTTCCCTTCTTCCCTTTTGAGCCCATCTCATCCTTTCAAGTTACCAGTTGCTCATTCTTTTAGCCATCATGCCCTGTGAAGCCATCCCTTGTTGAAAAACCAAGTCTAGTTGAGCCATCTTCTGTTGACTCCATTAGCCCAATGGCCTGAAATATTCAGTTCTACCCATCTGCTCTTGAATTTCACCACCCAACACAATCAAAATCCCAAAGCTTTCATAACTACCCTAATATCCATAAAACAAAGGTAAATTTTAAAGAGAAAGCCCTCTCTAGGTATAGATTGGCTAGATTTTGTACCCAAAAGTTGGTTTGTGGTTACCTCAGACTCCTTTCCCTCTTCTTACAACTTCAGGGAAAATCTAAGTGATAACATAGTGGTGACTCCACTAGGGAATGAAAATTTTTTGTCATTGCTATTTACTTTATAAACTACAGAGGGAGCCTGAAGTTAGCCAGGTGGTCTTCGAACTGCTCTTGCTATGCAAGTGCATAAGTAGATAAATGCGGCTTCAGTCAATCTCTGGTTTAGTTTATGAAGTTAACATGAACTAGTTTCTCAGTCATACAAATATTTAGGAAAGTTTAAATTAAAATCTAAATCATCTTAAAGAAATCACAGAAGTTGTTGTTCATATTAATTTAGAAAATCAAAACCAAGAAATTTGGTTTCAGAAAGAACTCGTTACACTAGAGAAAATCCTAATCCAAATCCCCCGCCAATGTTTGAGAACCCCAATCTAATCCCAAAAATTCTTAGGAGACAGGAAAGTCAAGAAAGTACTACCAGTTCTCAGCCCACGCACAAATCAAGATCATGTGCTGTTAGGTGGATTTATCTTGAGGACGAACCATTTAACGAGCAATTCGAGACCTCTTTGTTTAGAACATCGTCTAACTTTGAATTTATTGATTTGGTCCTAGACCCAGTATTCATTGAAGAATTAAAGTTTGAAGTTGTTAGTTCTTTAATTAATAGATATTTGTAGAATTTAATACAACTTGAGCTCACCTCTAAAGGGACCCCTAATCCCTCTACAATCACTGCTACCTCTACAAGATCCTCACCATTGCCTCATACATCTCAACCCCAAACCAACCCACCATAGACCCCTCCTTATACCCCTCCATCAACAATGCAAATTCCCATTGTTACCCCTACCCTAGCTATAGTTGCATCATTACCTACAACCATGGAAAAAAGGTATACCCCCCTAGTTTTACTAGCCAATTTAGGTGTCATGCCTCAAGACTACCAAAGTAAAATAACTCCATTCATTGGTACTAATACCTACACAGCCTTGCAACATACACAAAAAATGATCGACTACTTTGAAATATATGAGATAGATGTTGATGATGTAATAATGAGGATATTTGTTCAGAGTCTAACTACGGAGGTCAGAACCTGGTTTAGGGCTCTAAGAGAAAACAACATAGATAGCCTAGAAACCCTTTATACACAATTATTGAATCATTGGGAGAAAAACAAAAATCCTCTGTAGATCTTATCCAAGTATGAAAACCTCAAGAGAGGAACGCAAGAAACTGTACAAGATTACAGCACTAGGTTCAACACTGTCTACAACACCATCCCTCAAAATCTCAGACCCCCACTTGATTTGGCCTTGATCAAATTCCCAAATGGATTTGATTCTGATATGGATTTTCAACTAAGGGAACGAGCCCCTAGAACTTTGGAAGAGATGCCAAGTATAGCTGTCACTGTTGAAGCCAACCTGATGTCTAAACGTGCCAAGGTTAGGAGTGAAAGAAGGACACCAGTGAAAGAAGAAGCTTCACTTGTTAAACAAAAACCAGATGTTATAATTAAAGGGATGGAAAGACTAGGATACAGAGTGGAAACAATAGAAATAAAATCCCCTTCGGATGGTCAACCCACCAACATAGGGAGGAATCCTAACTTCTGAAAAAAACCAAAACCAGAATCCTAGGAAGATAGGAAGACTAGTCCAGATCAAAATATTAGGACCCTTTCTAGGATAATTATGTAGAAGCTTCCAGCTCTTAATGTCCCCAAGAAGATACTCAAATAAGAGGCCCACATTCTTAAACAATTTCAAACTCACTCAGGTGAATCGTTTGACTTTAGGGAGGGATATGACACAACCATGTACGAAGTGCATAAGTAGTATAACTTAAGGAGTAGAAGAATTGATGTTCTTGAAACCAACAAACAGAAAGCTCAAAAATAGCCTATCAAAGGTAAAGCAGCTACTACCCCTGTACAAATTTTATCTAAATCAAACAATAACCCCCCTAATCCAATACTAGTAGATGTTTTTGACAATCAACCAAATAATAGAGACTCTTCCACTCCCCTTCCTTCTAAGGGAACTATGGAAGAACCTCCAAAAGTTAATTTAGGAGAAACTGTAAATCTTGACCCCACTCCTGAAAAGGAAAAAAATACAAAAAACATAGAAAATGGAGAGAAAATCTCTTCAATCTAGAAACTGAAGTAGGAAAACTAAAGATTGTTGTTCCATTGTCTCAATTAGTTGAACATGATGCCTACTGAAGTCAAATCAACAAATCAATTAAAATCACTACAACTGAAGACTCTTTTAATGTTTTTGATGACCAACTAGAATTTATCTTTGGCCTTGAAATGAATGGGAAACATTTAGAAGGAAGTATTCCTCCCTTCTATGTGAGCTTGAATATACATTATAGAATCCTTCACAATGACATGTTTGACTCTAGGGCATCTCATAACCGAATGCCCAAGTCTGTTATGCAGAAGTTAGACCTGGACATCACTAGACCATACAAAGACCTTTTTTCTTTTGATTCTATTCAGGTGAGATGTTTAGGTTTAATAAAAGAGTTGTGTGTTTCTTTAGTCCAATACCCTGCAAAAACAATCCTAATGGATATAGTAGTAGCAGATATACCACCAAAATATGGAATGTTATTATCCAAGTCCAATGGTGCTAAGCTTGAGGGATTGCTTCAATTGGACATGTCTTATGCTACCATCTCAGTCTTCAGCCAACCTAAGAAACTATACAGAGAAACACTGATGAAATACATAGTAAGTAGTTAGGAAAAACCGTAAAATTTCCCTGTCTACTCAGTACACTTTGATATGGATTCATTCATTCTTTACAATGTTGAAACCAATCCTGTCAAAACTGAACAAGTTTTAGCATCAGAACCAAAAGAAATTAAAAATGAAAAATCAAGTCTTCAGATTCAGGAAATCTCAGACACCAAGGACAAATTAGACAACAAAGGAAAATCAGATGAAAACAAAAAACCAAATTCTCTTGTTAACAAATTCCTGCCACCCCTAACACTGATTATGTGCATGAAATTATTTGGCATTTAGAATTTGATGGCTCAACCAATAAATTAGGTGTAGGAACAAGAGTTTAGGTGCACAACTTAAAAAACAACCATGCTGAGGGACATGCCTATAGATTAAATTTTTTGTGCACCAATAATATGGTAGAGTATGAAGCTCTTTTTCTAGGACTTAAACTTGTCAAAAGATTAGGAGCAATTAGAGTTTTTGTCATAGGAGATTCAGATTAATCATTAAACAGTTCAAAGGGAACTATTTGACTAGGGATCCTAGATTATGATACTATAGAGGAACAGTCATAGATATTCTTAATACTTTTCTGGAAACTAAGCTTGTTGTAGTGCCTAGAAAACACAACTTACATGCTCACAGTCTGGCCATGTTTGTTAGCACCTGAAAATTACCTTTCAAACCTAATCATCAGTTTACTACTGAAATTAGTCATAGACCAGTTATCCCTGACAATCTGAAGAACTGGCAAGTTTTCAAAAGTGATGAGCAGATTAATAACTTTTTAACTTTAGACAAAGAATTTTCTCATAGCCACATAGATATTGAAACAAACAGTAACTCTAAACAAGTAGATGAGGTAGAAACCAACATTTTAGAAGAAAATTCAATTAAAATGCTTCATCCCACAAAATTCACTAGAAAAGAAGTTCAATACCTAAAACAAATGGACCTTGGTGAGATAATTGAAGAAGAAACAAAGGTCATTAACCTAAACGACAATCATCTGCCTAAGAAATTAACTCCTCTAGAAGACCTCTTTGATTTCAATGATATTCTTAAGAAACCAAAGATGGAACCATTAAAGGTAGATATTGAAGAATATAATTTAGGAACAGATGACAATCCAAAGATGATAAAACTATCAAAGTCTTTACCCCCTGATTATAACATAAAGTATGTTGAACTTATGAGAGAATTCGAGGATGTTTTTTCCTGGAGTTATGAGGATTTGAAATCATATGACACCTCAATAATTCAGCATACTATACCTTTGAAAGAAGACCAATAGCCATTCAAATAAAAAGTCAGGAGAATCAACTCTGCATTACTACCACTAATTTAAAAATAAATTAAGCATATGTATGAAGCAGGGATTATTGCACCTATAAGATTTTCAAAGTGGGTATCTAACTTAGTACCTACTAGGAAGAAAACTAGGGAAATAAGATTATAAGTAGATCTAAGAAATGTGAATAAGGTCTCCCTTAAAGATAACTATCATTTACCCAAGATGGACCATATTTTGAAAAGGGTAGTAGGTTCTTCTAGAGTTTCTCTTTTAGATGGATTTTCAGGATATAACCACATTTTGGTTCATACTGATGACCAAGAAAAAACTTCATTTACAACACTGTGGGGCACATTTATGTATATCGAAATGCTATTTAGACTTAAAAACACAGGAGCTACTTTCCAAAGGGCAATGGAAATTGCATTTGCTAAAGGGATTCATGATTTTCTTGTTATATATCTAGATGACCTAACTATTTTTTCTAAATTAGATTAGTAGCATTTGGACCATTTCAAACAAGTATACCTAAAATGCAAAAAATATGGTATTTCTTTAAATCCAAAGAAGTCCTTGTTTTTCCTGGAAGAAGGTAAACTTTTAGGTCATATCATTTCAAAGGATTGCATTTGAATTGACCCTGCTAGAATAGAAGCAATTTTACAGATACCTCATCCAGGAATTGTCAAAGAACTTCAAGCTTTCTTAGGGAAGATAAACTTTTTGAGAAGATTCATATCTATCTTAAAAAAACTCATTAGGTTACTTAATAATATGTTAAAAAAGGATTCAAGTATAAAATGTATAGTAGAAGCCAAACAAGCAATTGAAGAGATCAAAATGGCTTTAACCAGAACACCGGTCCTTACAAGTCACCAATTTGATAGAGACTTCATAATTATTTCTTTTGCCTCAGAACACACTATAGCAGTTGTTTTATTACAAAAGGATAACCAAGGATGTGAAAAACCTATCGCCTTTTTTAGTAAAGCACTCAGAGATGCATCACTAAAATACAGGATCATGGAAAAACAAGCTTTTTCACTTGTTAAAGCCATTAAAGACTTCAGAGTTTACGTATTATACTCTCATGTGATAACCTATGTACCAAATGCAGTTGTCAAGGAAATCCCGACTCAAGATGGAATTGAAGGCAAAAGGGGTTAATGGATTGCTACCATCTTAGAGTATGATATCGAAATAAAACCTACAAAATTAATAGAAGGACAGGGGTTGGAAAAACTTATGGCAGAAACAAAGTGTCAAGCCTTGGACACAAATGAACTGAATGATGAATAGGAAATGGTGACTCCACAAATCAGTCAGGCCTTCTTAGACTCACCTTGGTATGCTGATGTAATTTATGTGTTACAAAACCTATAGGCTCCTCCAAGGTTATCCACAACAAAAAATAGGTTTCTAAAGATGAAAGCTTCAAAGTTTTGTATTCTAGATAATTCTGTTTTTTCGAAAAATCATGAAGGAATTTTATTAAATTGTTTGTTAAAAGATTAAGATGACAAGGCTCTCCAAGAATTTCATTCAGGAGACTATGGTGGACACCTCTACTGGAAATCAACTGCAGATAAGATCTTAAGGGCTAGTTTCTATTGGCCAACCTTGTTTGCTGATGTGAAGAAATTTCTCACTCCTTGCCATAAATGTCAAATTTTTGAGGGCAAGAGAAAACTATTACCTTTACCCCTAAAACCCATTTCTACTGAAAAGCCTTTCCAACAATGGGGTCACGACTTCATTGGTGAAATCCATCCTCCCTCCTCTTGCCAATACAAATGGATACTCACTGCCACTAACTATTTTACTACATGGATAGAGGCCATCCCTTCCAGACAGGCCAATGATAAAGTGAACATAGGTTTCCTAGAAACCAATATATTGTCTAGGTTTGGTTGCCATACTAAAATCATAATTGATAATGCTGCAGATTTTAAATCAAGAAAGATGATCAATTTTTGTAACAAGTACCACATTACCCTAGGCCATTCCACAGCCTATTATCCACAAGGAATGGAGTAGCTGAATCTCCCAACAAGAGCCTCATTAACATCATTAAAAAACTATTTGAAGAAAATAAAAAGACTCGGCATAAGAAACTGATAAATGCACTATCGCTAGACAGGCTTACAACCAAAAAATCCATTGGCACCAGTCCTTATGAATTAGTATATGGCATGGAGGATGTATTTCCTTCATCATTAGGAGATCCTGTTATGAAACTACTCTAAGAAGCCCAAGTGGAACCTAATGATATTTAAAGAAGGATAAATCAGACCATCAATTTACAGTATACCAGAGAGGAAGTGTACCAAAGATCCCAAATATGGAAGGAAAAGCTCAAAAAGATATTTGATAGAAGAACCAAGGCAGAAGATTTCCACCATGGAGATAAAGTGCTAAAATGGGATTCTATAAGAGAAGATAAGAGGAAACATGGGAAGTTTGACTTCCTATGGAAAGGACCATACATTATCTATGCCCTACAAGGAAACAATACATATTTTCTCAAAAACCTGAATGGCATAGAAGAAGAAGAGGGACCAGTCAATGGTCAAATGTTAAAACATTACTTTGATCCTACTTATTAATGCTACTATGATGTTTAACATGTACATACTATATCATTTGTAATGTCACAGTTTTGATTGGACAGTAACTTTTGGAGTTTATGCCCGAAGAGAAGGCCCTAAGCTTCAGAAGTATCACTGTCATACATACAATAAAGCAATAGGAAGAAGAAGATTGTAGAGCACAATCAAAGTCATTCAGAGGCCATCTCATGTATTGTTCTTGACTTTCCACTAGGGAAAGCCATCCCCAAGTGGAGCCACTGTTAGGCCCCTATACCAATTGGTATCATATGTCATGATGGACTTGATGAGCTATGTAATATGTTCATACCTTTACTTGTTGCAAAGGTTTCTCATATTTGTAAAAAAATCAAGAAAATTTAAAAAAATGTAAAGAGGGTATACCCTAAAAGAAAATCAAAGGGTAAAAAGAATAAAAGATGGTCAAAAAATGAAAGAAAATGAACCCCAACAAAAATAAAGAAAAGGAAAGTGTGCAAGTCTAAATTCCACTACTTTTTTACTGTTGCAAAATAAACAATTGTGTGTAGTTTTCACCTATGCCACAATTGATGAATAGTCAAATAGCTTAAGCTTGACTAGTTCATATTTTTAATTTCATGTTGTAGAAATAGAAAATAAAGATTTGACCAAACAGTGTAATCTTGGCAGATAAGTAGATAGGAAGAGTTAATAAAATGAGCTCAACAGTTTAATATGAGCCCTTAGATGTAATAAGTGTAGATTTAGATAGATATCACTATGTAAAAGAGAAGAAAGTGAGAAAAGGGTTTTCCAGTCTAAGTGCACCCTAATAAATAAGTGAAAATGCTAGGATAAAGTAGGTAGGGTAAGTAGACGATGGTTGTAGAATAAATGTGTGGGGAATATTAAGTTTAATGCTTAAATATTTTATTTTCATCACTTGGATAGAGCACAACTTACATTGGATACAACACATCAAAGAAACAAAGTCAAATTAATTAATTTCCCTATCCATTTTCTCCTTAAGTTTCACTAACTTCCCCTAAGTACTCAAGGCATTTGCAAAGTTAAAGGGCCTCAAAGCATTTCTCTGACTTCTGGAGGGACAAGGCCCTCGGTCCAATAATTTATAAAGCGTAAGTACTTAAAACATTCATTAAATCATCATACCCTTCATAAAAGTCATTGATTCCCCTTCATAAGTTTGAAAATTACAAAATTTTCTTAAAAAAACCCTTGTTTTCACTTTAGCCTAAGTTTAAATACACACTCCAAATGTTTTATACATAGTGCTTTCCATTTCATAATGTCACATTAACTATTAACATATTAATTTATAAATCCATTATAAAGTTTACACGCTCCCGTATTACTTTAATTATGTAAAAATCCTGAAAATACTATATACCCCACCCTGGTTAAAATTATAATCATAATATGTTTTAAAGAGGGATTAATGAGTTAATCAGTAACACATTAAGAACCCTAACTCCCTTGCAACATTAAAAAGGGTTAATTCACCCTCATGGTTAATTAATAACTTCCTTAGCCAATCCGACCCCTCCCGATATGATTAAATAATCTTTAATCATACAGGGCCCACCTTTGTTAATCACTCGTCACCTCACATCTCTCGACAGTTGTTCAATCCCACCTCCCACATCCGATGGCCATAAATAACATCACATGGCCCTTTGTGACTGCATGTTAGCGTGTGATCACAAAGCGGTTTCCTGACAGTGCCTCTGCCACGCGTTCGCCAATCTATGGAATCACTGGCCCGAAGCTAAATACTACCCTCTTCCCATGAGTGGTGCGATACAAACCGCTTACCGTATCACCACTAAATGACAAAACATCATGTCATTTGTCAATGACACCACTTGTCTGAATCCTAAAGCTCGCCAACCCTGAATTTGTATATAAAACAAACAAGTCGTTTTCAGTATTTTATCTTGTAAACCTATACGCCCATGCAAACGAACGTCGAGGTCAACTAGCTGTATATGCAAGTTTTCTTCATTGATATGGGTAAAATCATAATCGATATGATATCTGTAGTCATGGGATTCAACACTAGTGAGTAGATGAACTAACCCTAGTGTTGAAGTCTATCTCTACTCCTAGACAACCTCTTGTTGTTAAGTATGACTATGCCTCATTCATTGCTGACAAAATTCATGACCAGTTGACAAGACTAGAAAATGTAAGGGTCTTCAAGTTTTCCACCTTTATATATCATCTCATTCTCTAATACCAATCAGACAAATTCCCATTTTTTGTCATGAAACGGGATACTAAGGGTAATCTAAGGTCTGTCATCTTTTGTACCTCCATCTTCCATAGATCTTATGTCAACCTTTATTCTTATAATGAGTTCATTAATCAATTTGTACACTCAGCAACCACCTTGCCGATAGGGATTTCACCTCCCAGAATCAGTGATGATATTAAGAAGATCCTCCAGCTCCCTAAACAATACAGAGTGGTGACTGGTATTTATACTAGAACCATACAAAAATCTAAGTATATGGATGTGAGCTTTCCCCATTCAAGCTACCCTGATATGTTCCAATGAGTCTGTTTGCATTGGAATATTACAGAAAAATGATAAATTCAGACTTGGTTAATTTTTACAAAGCCAAAAAGAAAGCACAACTCATAATCAAGAGTCAATTAGTCCCTTTCATCTGCAACACTATGGAAGTATGGAGAGAAGCAGAGAAAATTCTAGAAGATCAGCTTAAACTACACAAAAGTTTTAGTTGGTTTCCTTATGATCCCCATAGTTTCATCTGTGATAGAAGGACAAAAAATAGACTATCACCTTACATACATCACAATATTCCAGAGATTGAACAATTTGCCAATATGGATGAATGGAGGGAAGGTACCTTAGTGGAAACTGATGCTGAACAAGTCAATATAGAAAATGTAATGAAGGATCTTGAGAAAACACTTGACCTGGATTCTTTTGGGCGGGTACAGTTTGAAACTTATCAAAGGTTAGCATTAGAGATTAGTGCTTCTACAATTGAAACCTCTCAGAAACACTTGCAGGATACCAACACACCACTTACAGGGACATCCAAGGGAAAGGGATCAGAGACTAACACCCAAGCAATAGAATAATCAATCATGTCTAAATAGCCTAAAACTTCTCAAGAGCAGGCTCAAACACAGGCTCACCCAACTCAAGTTAATGTAGAAAAGCCTCCAATTTTGCAAACTCCTCTGAATGAGGAAAAGAAAAAAAAGAGAGATAGGGAAGTAGCTACCCCTGCCAATGGCCCATCAGACTAGCCTCGTGCTAAAAGGCATTTCTATCTCATTGTCTAGACTTTGTTTCTTAGGGAAAGAAATTAAACAAACGCGTATGCATACATCGTATCAATTACTCTGATGTTCGGTGAATTAGGAAGCAATAATGAAAACGTTATGGTTACACAGATGGATATGAATTGTCTATTATTTTATTATTATTCCCTTTATGCTAAAAATGTTGAACCCTTTCAATGGATTTTTCATGTACATTTGTAGTCTCTGTTCACAGTTACCTGAACTGTGTAGTTACTGTTTTCAATTGTAATTCTATTTAGTTACATAATTATGCTTGTATTCGGTCATGCTTTGTGACAAGATTTTACATTAAACACATTTTGTTTTTTCCTCTAAAATGATAGAATAGTTATTAATTTTTTGTTGATTAAAGATAGACAAACTAATGACCCTAACCAACCGAATTGTCCCTAACTAGTACTGAAACTAAAAGCGAACAAAATCTTACATCCTACTTTGACAAACTCGAAATAAAGAAACCAATTTGTTAACACAACTTCCACCTTGGTGGAGACCAACACCTAGTAATGGTGCCCTAAATCAATGCTCCTGCATCAATTATAATAACGGGTTTAGGTGTGCTTTTCAATATGGAGAGAAGTTTTCAAGAAAACATAATGTTACATAAAAAGTTCAACAATCATAAGATTATATTGGAAAAATAAAAACATGTAGATCTAATCTATATTCATTTTTTTTCCTTTCTATCTAGAGGAATTGGAAATTGGACCAATCTTCCAACCACTACTACTATAATCTCTATGCTAGATGCTTAGATATGACCATTCTGCATATATATGTGAATTGTCGTGATGTGAAGCAAAAACATCCTCACATATAATACCTCATTTACTTACACAACCATCACTAGTTGAGTTGTCACAACATTAGATTAAATTACCTCTATATATCTATATATATATATATGAATGACAATATTTAAAAAAAGATATTTACTAATTAAATTATTTGATTCTTCTCATGCAATAACCCCTTTAAAAATTTGCAAGACGTTCCCTCATATCACCTAGGTTTACTCGAAGACTTCACAAGAAGGGATAGGCCAAGTCTTGCTTTTGGGTGCCATATGCATGTAATTTACATTTCATCTGCAAAGTAATATTTATTTTTGTTATCTCTATTCAATGATTTACAAACTCCATTTCCAAAGTAATCTTTTATTATTATTATTCAATACTTATATTCTCTCATTTTAGCACTCAACTGATCTCCTGACTAGATCTCACTTTTGTAGTTTCATATCACCCTACTAGACCTCTATTTCCTCTCTTACAATATTCATGTATGTAGGTAAATCCCAATCAAGCCTCTCTATGTTAGTTTTGGCCTCAACATATGATGCCTTGACATTTACAACCATCATCTCCTTCTAAAAGCCACAATCCCTTTGCTTTGAAAACACTTGTTATTAAAAAATGAGATAGAAATAAATATGTATTATAATACATGATAACACATAAACAATGAAAAATACATGAACACCATATTTTACCCTAGAATCCCTTACGAAAAAATTGAATAATATATCTACTATTTCTCATGGCTTAAAAGAAGCAAAACCAACCAAAGTGAGTCCTCCACTCAATTCAGGAATATTACAATATAAAATTGTCAAGCTTTTAACAACTTCATCACATATAATCCACGATCTCTAAGACCATGGGCCACAAAAGTGATGTGCCCACATTTTTTATTTCATTTTAACCTTGTTACTACTTAGTATACAAGCAAATGATGTAATCACGAGTCAAAAACATACTAAATTACTCCATGACGGCTTCACTCATTTTTTTTAATACTAATAAAGATCTTCGCTATATCCATCATAACTTTGTAAAAAATCTTCTTTCTGTAAGAACTCAAAGAAAAATTCATATGGATGATCCAATTAAATACTTTATTTTCAATATTTACCCAGTTTCTAAATTTTCTTATAACATACTACAACATGTGGTGCAATTTTTAGTATGATAACTAAGGGTATGAGGTTATTATGTCAAGAAGCATTCTACTAGGTACTAGCTCACTTTGTCTGTTATTCTATTGCTACTCACCAGGTGATGTTATTTGCAAGGTTTCTTTGGTCATTTAGGGTTTATGACATGGTTGCTTGACCATGCCTACCATTATCGTTTGCGGTGATTATTTTTTGTTTAGGGTTGCAGGTGTGGTTGGTTGATCTGCTTTGAGGGGGGTTTAACACTGTCGATGTTGTCACTTGTTTTTCACTATCGAGGGTTTACAAATACTTGCCATGTTGTTTCATCCTCATGGCCTATTGTTTGGGAAGGAGCCAGTTGGAGATTCTATGCAGTTCAGTGGTCGACATGCAAGTTTCGTGGTCCATGAAAGTAATTCTACAAATTCATGGGTTTTTTTTCGAATTTGTTTTAGGTTTTTGCCCAAATTCTAATTTTTCCCTGTGTTTGCAAGTTTGTGCTGCAAGTAGCTATTATAAAAGAGATATAGCGGGGTATGGGGGATGTTTGGACATGCTGGTGGCTTTTGCAGCTCTTTCGGTAGCATTCTAAATGCTGCCAACCACTGTGTTCTTCAATACTTAAATTCGCTTTCTAAAAGTTGGGAATTTAGCTACTGTGTTCTTCAACACTTAAATTTTTTGTCTGGAATTTGTGAATTTAGCTCTGGTTGTAGTGTTGTTATATGCAATTTGGGAATTTGAAGGTTTTCATTTACATTAATCAAAAATGGCTTAAATTTGTTGTGAATTTCTGACCTCTGCTACAATTTCTACCCTATGTTTAAATTTGTTGTGATTTTTTGCCCTTTGTTACGATTTTTTTCCCTTTGTTATGATTTATCTACTTGTGTGTAGCTTATATATTCTTTCTTGTAGGGTTTGGGTTTTGTTCCTTTATTCCTTCCTCTGAGTATTAATTTGTTATGCCTTTAAGTCGGTGGGTAGGTAGGCAGATATTTGGTGAGGGAGCGTTTAGGCTTGGAATGTTACACTTTGTCTGGAATTTAATCTTTGTTGATAAAGGTGGCTCCATTGGATGTTACACTTTGTCTGGAACTTGGAAATTTGAGAATTTAAAAGCTTTCCCCTACATTAATCAAGCAAAAATTAATTTTTCTGTGACTTTCCTACCTTTGTTATGATTTCTACCCTTTGTTTAAATTTGTTGTGAATTTTTGCCCTCTGTTATGTTTTCTACCCTTATTTGTAGCTTATATAGTCTTGCTTGTAGGGTTCAAGATGCTCTATTGCTACTTCTCATAAATTTAAGGTTTAGCGTTTGTTCCTTTGTCCCTGCTTCTGAGTAATCATTTGTTAAATTTTATCGATGGCAAATGTTGTGTGTTAAAAATTGAAGGTTGATGCTCTATTTGATCATCTGATGACAATGTTATAAGTTTCAGCTACTAAATGGTAGGTGCTTGAATGATTATGGTTAATCTACTGTAAAATATAAATTTTAATATATTTTGTAACTAATTTGACATTTTGCTTATTTTTTAAGTAATATGTATCAAAATACAATAAAATCTATGTGGTAATAGTTACTGCGACTAGGGAAGGGGGTTCCTCTTGATCACTAGATGAAACTGTGATTGGCATTATATATTTGGGGTTCATGTATGGGGTTAAAGTTGGCTGCTTGAGAAAAGTACATGACCCTATATTAAAGCCTCAATAATGGTTAGGATGGGATACTAGCTTTATTCCAGATATAGATCATGTTTGTAGCAAGGTAGTGGTAGTAGCAAGTGGATCAGTGAGCTTGTTGACAATATTTAATGGATTAGTTTACAAGTTGTAGATTCATGCTTATAGAGTTATTTGTGAAACTTATAGATAGGTGATAGTTGGGTGGAGTTAACAAGTAGCATATAGGGTGTCCAATGGGTGAAGTGTTTGATGGAGTGCATACCCAGATAATAGAGGTTATGGTCTATTTTGGTCGAGTGTCACGAGCCAAAGATGTTGGATGTTTTTTAATGTAATAAAACTTTTTCCTATATTAAAAATTATATTAGTGCATTGAGAGAAGTGAATTCGTCTTGCAATGCAAGGTGGATGTACCTCTATGTCTGTATGATATATGTGGCTAAGCTAATTAAAAAAAATAACATCCAACATGTAATATCTCAAAATAAGGAAAGAAATGGCCATCCTTGTTCAGAAAGGCAGTGACAAGGATTTATTAGAGTCAACCTCTCATCCATTATTATCCATTTGGTTTTATTAAAATATTGCTTATCTCCTAGGAATTAACAGAGGTTGTTTCAATTAATAAACAAACTAGCAATCATGTATTTTATGTTATTGAGAGTGAACTAAGAGTCATATCTTTTCTGTTATTTAGAAACAAAATCATTTATCAAGTTTCTTTTATGCTATTGAGAAACAACATCATTTTTCGCATTTAAGTAATCCTCTAAAAACATTGGTTTGAAAAGTCACCAGCTCATATTATCAAGTACGTTATGTTGTTTCTTAATCCTCCAATTGAGTTCTCACATACCCAAAACCTTCCTTGGCCATTGGGGCACTTTACTTTATTCAAAACCAGACTTAATCACAAGCCTTCCTTAGGAGAATGTCATCAATCTTATCCACATAACTATTTTATAAACATAATTTATTCATTAACAATTTAATGCATGGAACAGACAAGAGATTACAAGCATCAAGCATTCCTTACAAAGATGAATATGAATACCATTTAAAATCAAAAGCAGCCTTCCAAACTAGTTATTGAGTGTTTCACTGCCCAACTCTTACAGTCGACAATGGATTGTGCCTCCAATCAAGACTCTAATGTCCAGTGCAAATGTAGTTCCTAAGTGTTTCACTACCCAACTATAGGAATCAACAATGAATTGCACCTCCAATCCATGCTTTGATGCCATGAGTGCAAAAGAGAGCTACTATACATCTGTAAGCTCATTATTCAGTACAATACGTCTTTATGCTTATTATTCAATGTAATTCATTTCTCGTAATTCAACCAATTTTATCTAGATAAATTCTTTTAGCCCTTGTCCAACCATCAAATAGATATGGCACTCTTTTCCATTACCCTAGACAACAAGAATTGTTCTCTCTATTTAAAGTTTCCTTAGGAATCTCCTCACCTTTTAGTGTTATCAACCATATCAGAAAAATGCATCATCAACTCCAAATGATGGGGCCAAAATTCCTTACCTTCTAGATTTAGAGAGTTGGCATGTCACAGTCAATGTTTATACATGATTTGGTTGACAATGATACAAGCACGGTATAGTTGTTAAGTCTTTCCACATGAATCCAAGATATCATGTCATAAGATTAAATTATATATATATATAAGACAACATTTAAAAGAACATATTTACTAATTAAAATATTTGATTCCTTTCATGCAACAACCCTTTGAAAACTTTACATTACGTTATCTCATATCACCTACGTCTACTCGAAGACTTCACAAAAAAAGATAGGCCGAGTAATACTTTTGTGTGCCATATACATATAATTTACAATTTTCATCTCCAAAATAACATTTATTTTTGTTAAGCCATCTCTAAATTGTGTATTTCACATTAACCGGAGAAAACGGTTCGCTATTTCAGACAACCGTAACAAACTATATATATTTTGGGTCTCCGTGCCGATATGGATGTTAAGGCTCCCTGTACATATATTGAATGGCCTCAACCATCATAGTGTGTATGGCCGGCATTGCTCAGGGAAGTCATTTTTTGACGAAGAGATAAGTGGGAAAAGATTGATAATTGATAGTCGATGGAAGGCAAAAAGATTTATAATGCGATACGTTGCATGCTCATTGTGTTCATGCTCATTCTCAATCATCATGCTGCTGCAGGGCAATCTGGCAACCCACATGTGGAGCAGCGGTGGGTGAATAGCCCCGATTCTTCGATTGTGTTAAATACGAATTCCCCTCGAAATTGTATTTCCTGTGGAATGTTTGGTTTTAAGTAATTTTTATATCGAAAATGTTTCTTTTAGGATTAGCTGTCTTTGTGTCATGCATAAAAATGTCCTAAGCGATTATTTTATAACGTATTTTCGGTGGAATCACTCCGTGGAATTAATTTCAAATAATTTTTGTCTTATATATATATATATATATATATATATATTATATATATTTATTTAATCAATTTCAAGTTGATTAAGCAAATAAGTTTATTATAAAATTTATCTAGAGGAATTTGATCTTGTGAACCTTATAATTAAGTTTGAATAAGAATAAGGTTTGATTATACTCAAGAGGAGAGAGCATCAAACTATCTAGCAATTCTAAAAACTTACAAATTTTAACCAATTTCTTAACCGCTCAATTTCAACAAATAGAGTGTCAAATTTTATTGAAGATGGACATTCTTGAATCATATAAGAAAAAAGCTATGAAATACAAAATGTATATTGCTATTGCGGATCCGCGCCTGAACAATATGCCAATGACAAACAGTTTTCGACCATTAATTGTTTCACTACACAATGACAATGCTGGGAGAAATAAAATGAGAAAGTGATAGTGGCCTTTTCAAGGATGATCCTTCAATAATAAACTCATGTTGCCAACCTACACCACCAATTAGGCATTGAAATGTTTCTTTGGCACACTTAGAAACAAAATCAGTCTGATTCAGTCTAGTAAGCGGTTGTTCTCATGTGAGTCAAAAATATATTTGGAATGTTGATTTAGCTGGACACCAAATGAGATTAGTGGAATCGGTAGGAAAAAAATCCTATGACTGATATTGAACCAAAATTATGTGAGGAAAATAGAATAATCACTCGTGGGATTGTAAAATTCAATGAAAAGAAAGGAAGTTGAATCGTTTCGAAGCGAGTAGGCTGCTAAATGCTAATTCACCTGCCATATCAAACACAATGCCCTAGTTTTCAATTCGTGTGAAAACTTATTCAGATTCCTTGATGGATTGGAATGTAAGACCACTTATTGATTTTATAGAAGTTTTTACAAAGTCGGTGGGTAGAGAAAATCGTGGGTTGTCTTGTCGAAACCACATTCCTGTTTCGAAGTTGGCATGAAATTTGGTTCTCCTCTAATTTATCATTGAACAACTTAAACCTGTGTCGTCACCAAAGAGGAAAAATCGATGAAGTTGGTGCATTCATTCATTCGCACTCTATGTTGGAGAAGCCAAATACAGAAATTATGTAAATTATGTGCTACTGTCCCGATGTAGCCACAGAAACCACTAAAATAGCAGCGAGGCCAGTTTTTGAAAAACCCTTCTCCACAATTTGGTAACTGTATTGCAATTTTATTAATGCCTTTAATATGGATTTGGCTTTTAAATTATATATTCTTGTTTATTTAGTTAATTCTTTTAACTTTAGGAGTAATAAAATAATTAGATTATTTTATCAAATATTATATTTCTTTTAACTTTAAGAGTAATAAAATAATTAGATTATTTTTATACTATTGCAAAAGAAATTTTGTATAATTGAATAGCTTGTTTTATTATTAATAAACGAATAATTCTAATAATTTAATGTTTTTTGTTTTTCTCTTTTGGTTGCAAATAATCTTAGTAGGGTGTTTTTAGTGTGTAAGATCTATTTCTTGTTTCTAAATATTTAAAGAATATATTTCTTTTAATTGTGTATTACAATTAAGGGGGTTAAATGTTTTTCAATATGGAGAGAAGTTTTCAGGGAAACATAATGTTATATAAAAATTTCAACAATCATAAGATTATATTGAAAAAATAAAAACATGTAGATCTAATCTATCTTCTTTTTTTTCCTTTGTATCTAGAGGAATTGGCAATTGGACCAATCTTCCAACCACTAATACTATAAGATATGACCATTCTGCACATATATGTGAAATGGGGTGATGTGAACCAAAAACATCTTCACATATAATACTTCATTTACTTACACAACCATCATTAGTTGAGTTGTCCCAAGGCTACAAATAAATATTTGATTCCTCTCATGCAATAACCCCTTTAAAAATTTGCATGACGTTCTCTCATATCACATAGGTCTACTGGAAGACTTCACAAGAAAGGATGGACCAAGTCTTACTTTTGAGTGTCATATACATAATTTACAATTTTCATCTCAAAAGTAATATTTATATTTGTTATCTCTATTCAATAATTTACAAATTCCATTTCCAATGTAATCATTTTTTGTTATTATTATTCAATACTTATGCTACTATGCTCTCATTTTAACACACATTTGCTCTCCTCACTAGATCTCTCTTTTGTAGTTACATATCACCCTACCAGAGCTTTATTTCCTCTCATACGATGTTCATGTATGTAGGTAAAATCCCAATTGGGCTTCTCTATGGTAATTTTAGCATCAACATATAATGCTTTGACATTTGCAAGCATCTTACATTTGGGTGTAATATACATGTAATTCGCAATGTTTGTCTCGAAAGTAATATATACTTTTGTTATCTCCATTCAATAATTTACAAATTCCATTTCCAAAGTAATATTTTTTTCAATTATTATTCAGTTGTATATTCTCTCATTTTAACACACAATTGATCTCCTGACTAGATCTCACTTTTTTAGTTTCATATCACCCTACTAGACCTCTATTTCCTCTCATACAATATTCATGTATGTAGGTAAAATCTCGATCAGGCCTTTCTATGTTAGTTTTGGCCTCAACATATAATTCTTTGACATTACAACCATCATCTCCTTCTAAAAGCCACAATCCTTTGGCTTTAAAAACACTCGTTAGTAAAAAAATGAGATAGAAATAAATATGTTTTATAATACATGATAACACATAAACAATGAAAATACATCAACACCATATTTTACCCTAGAATCTCTTATGACAGAATTGAATAATATATCTACAGTTGAGAATAATTAATATTCTTTTGATATTAATGGAGAAAATTGTTACATTGTTGTAACTTTCTCCCTAGTTTAGGATTAGTTCTTATAGTTATGGGGTTTAGGTGCAACTTCCTATTTCCTAGTATTGTATTTAATGATGTAACCTTTTGATTGAAGGTGGAATAGAGTGAACGAGAGAAATCTCTCAAGTTTTGTGAGTGTAGTCTCCAGGTGCAGGCCACACCTGAGAGCTACATCTCTTTCTTTTCAATTCAGTGCATATTTTATCTTGGTATCAGAGCTCAGATTGAGTGAGCCTGATCTTTGTCACCTGTGAGGCTGAAGTGCCTATAGAATCTAGCTTGCTTGTGTGGCGGAATTTCCTGTGTGGCTTGAAGTGCCTGTGTGGCTATGTGTACACGAGAGCTCTATGCTCGATTGAGTAGGTGGACTGCAGAACACCTGGATCGGACTCAGAAATTTTTTTTCTGAGCAGAAAGGCCGATTAGCGCTGATTTTGCGCTGACAGTCACGCCAGAAGAGGGATTAGCATGGGTTTTGAGGGATAAATCATGCTAGAGCACGGAATTTGAGTGATAAATCGCGCTAGAGCGCGGAATTGGAGGGATAAAACGCGCTAAGCGCGGATTTTACCGAGAAAAACGTGCCAATTTTTTTACTCTAAGCGATTTTTAATTAGCGCGGATTTTTCACTCGGGGTAGCGCCAAGGAGATCCCTGAACAGCGTGAACTTCGTTTGGCGGTTTGCAAATGGAGCATATCGACAGAGTTGCAAATCAATCCGGGAGAGACAGATTGGGAAAGCGCCAGAGGAGATCTGCGGGAAACCTCGACTTCGTTTGGCGATCTGCAAGGAGAGCAGGATCGGCGAAGTGGCAGATCATTCTGGGAGAGGTGGATCGGATCAATTGTGATCAGATCGTTGTTTCGGCTGTGTTGGAAACGCCGAATTTGCTCATTGGAGTGGGAGTGCCAGACACTGCAAATCGGTAGTAGAGGTGACAGATCGATCTGACAGGTATTGTTTTTGCTGTTTTTGTTAAGTAGATTCACAATGAGTAACACGATGGAATCTTACCTTAACGAGTCTGGTAAACTCAACAGATCTAACTTCATGAACTGGAAGTTTAAGATCCAGACTCTGCTCGAAGGTGCAAATGCTTGGGCTGTAGTGACAGGCGACGAGCAGAAGCCGGCAGCAACCACACAGAAGGAAGACTGGGAAAAACAAGAAAACAAAGCCAAAGTCCTGCTGAAGATGTCTATGAAAGACAATGTCATTGCACACATCAAAGATTGTAAAACGTCCACTGAGATCTGGACGAAAATCAAAAATCTCTATGAGACTCAGAATACAAACAGAGTTTTGGCTCTGAAAATCAAGCTATTTTCGATGAGGATGGACGAAAGGGAGTTTGCTACTGCATTTGTAGTGCGAATTAAGGATGTTAAAGACAGATTGGGGGCCATTGGAGTGGCGGTGGCTGATGAAGATCTTGTTGCAATTACGATGAATGGGATGCGTGATGATTTCCAAACCTTCATCACTGGAGTCTCGGCAAGGGAGAAAGCACCGACGTTCGATGATCTCACTACAATCTTGCAGCAAGAGGAAGATCGACGGCAGAACCTGAATCTGAACCCCCAAAGTGACGATCTCGCGCTGGTGGTAAAACGACGACTATCTAAATGAAGGCAGTCACAGCAGCAATCAAAGCAAAAAGGAGGAACAACACAGAAGAATTTGCATTCTCAGAAAGGTATGCTTTCAAATCATTATGAAAAGAAATGTTATTACTGTGGAAAAATGGGTCATATACAGAGAGATTGTTAGCATAAGAAGCAGGTTGATGAGGTAAGGAGGAGACAGGTAAATCCAAAACACAGAGGATATTTTGTTGAAGAAGAAGACTTCAGTCATGAATTTCGACTGTTCACAGTCGACTGTGCCCTTTCAGCATCAAATGAAGATGACATCTGGTATGTCGATTCCGGAGCATCCTCTCACATGACAAGTAATAAGGAATTTTTCGATAGTCTTGAAGAAATTATAAATGGATCAAAAATATATCTAGGGGATGATAATGGATATCAGATTAAAGGTCATGGGGTGATTTCAGTTAAATTACCAAATGGAAGAATTAGTCACCTTTCAAATGTTTTATATGTACCTAGAATAAAGAAAAACCTGATATCTGTATCCATGATGGCTGATCAAGATATGCATGTCAAATTCTTCAAGACTCACTGTGTGATAAAGGATTGTGGGAATGAAATTGTTGCAACATGCATGCGAGTTGGAAGCCTATACAGGTTGGATGCAAAAATTATACCAAAGCAAGCCATGGTTGTAGGAGAGTCGACAGTTGAACAACTCTGGCATCAGAGGTTTGGTCATCTAAATCTGCAGGATCTTATGTTGTTACAAAAGAAAGGTATGGTCGAAGGTCTCCCCATCTTTCGTAACATTCAGTTAAACTGTGATGGTTGTGCCTTAGGAAAGATGCACAGAGAACAATTTCCTGTGCATGATAGGAGGAGGCAAACAGAAATCTTAGAACTAGTGCACACTAATGTATGTGGTCCCATGCAGACAAGGTCGCTAGGGGGAGCATACTATTTTTTGGTATTTACTGATGACTGCACTAGGTATTCATGGATTTATTTTTAAACAAGAAAAGTCAGACTTTCCAATGTTTTATAGAGTTCAAAACCCTGGTGGAAAAAAAGTTTGGAAAAAGTATTAAAATTCTCAGATCTGATCAAGGAGGAGAATACAAATTAAAGGAATTCATGAAATACTGCAAAATTCACGGGATTGTTCAGCAATATACAGTGCCGCATACACCACAGCAAAACGGAGTTGCAGAGCGTAAAAACAGAACCTTGGTGGAGTGTGCAAGGAGCATGTTACAAGGTAAGGGTCTATCTAATATTTTTTGGGCAGAAGCAATAAATGTTGTTGTATATTTGAAAAATAGAAGTCCTACTAGGTGTCTTGGCTTCAAAACCCCTTTTGAAGCCTTATATGGATTTGAGCCAGCAGTAAACCACTTAAGAGTCTTTGGGTCAAAGGCATTTGCACATGTACCCAAAGATGATAGAAAGAAATTAGACCCTAAGGCAGTTAAATGCATCTTAGTTAGTTATGGCACAAAGTTTAAAGCATACAAACTGTTCAATCTTGAGTCTCGTAAGACATTTGCAAGTAGAGATGTAGTCTTTCATGAACAGGTACAGGAAAGGAAAGCTGATGTTGGAGATGATTGGCACATTCCATTGCTGTTGGAGGAAAGCAACGAGGATGAGAGGGAGCAGGAACAGGAGCAGAAAGAAGAGAATGAAGAAGAACAACAAGAAGGTGAAAAAGAAGGCCCAGTTATTACAGAGCAAAACAAATTTGAGGTAAGTCCCCTACCAAGGAGGTCAGGTAGGAAGACTCAATTACCATTGAAGTTGAGAAACTATGCTTTGATGTCAAAAGTTTTGAACATTGTAGAACCCTCTAATTATAAAGAAGCTAGTCAATTTAAGGAATGGAGAGCTGCAATGGATGAAGAA